>CM060201.1:17593995-17629513 GCA_030562195.1 Nipponacmea schrenckii
CCCCGCCCCGGAAAAGGTCTTAAATATAGGCTTCAAATGCCCAGGGTTTTGTTTCTTTCCTAAAAAACATTCTTTGACTTTTTGATTGGGATCGATAAAAAAAAATGACTGTTTATGAATGGTAATAAATAATTCCTTACTATGAAAAAATATCTGCCCCGAGTGAGGATCGAACTCACGACCTTCAGATTGCTCTTCTAATGAGTGGATTATGAGACTGACGCGCTGCCTACTGCGCTATCGAGGCATGGATAAATCGGGTTAAAACATTGAAGTCATTCCTAATTTTTAGCAATTACTCCATACACTCCCCTTTAAGTGACCGAGACAATAGTTAGTTTGTGCGTTGTTTGAAGATCGGGCGGTACAAGATCAATAATGTTTAATATGCTATGCTTGCTTCATTAATACTTATCAAAACATGGATTAGGTTTTTATAACGTGTGAAACAATATTATACCCAGCAAAATTAAAACCCGTGACATGATGCCACTATTTTTCAAACGTTTGAAATGATTTTGTCCCTGCATCTGAAACCCGACGTGACAAAAGGGATGCATCGCCAATTCACTCTATTTCAATGAATCTCTCGCACAGGAAATGTGTCACGAATTTTGAAAAGTACATCCTTTACATGACTCAGCCTCAAGGGAGGTTCGAACTCCCGACCCCTGGTTTACGAGACCAGTGCTCTAACCACTGAGCTATTGAGGCACCGTTCGCTGTAGAAAACTGCATCTTTGGCGAAAATCCTGTATGTGTCGATCATATTCGAGGATAAAAATTCGCTAAAATGTGCGCCGTCCGGGAAACGAACCCGGGTCGCAAGAATGGGAATCTTGCATGATACCACTACACCAGCGGCGCAATCAGTCGAATTGAAAATAAATAACCCGTTCAAACAACTGGTATTTTAGATTGAAACTTTGCCGTTAAGTACAATTGGGAATAACTGTTCAATTGAAAAACAGAAAGAAAATTATTTGTCAGAAGTGGGATTCGAACCCACGCCTACATTCGTAGACCGGAATGCTCAAATCACTGATTATCAGCGAAGGAAAGTATCCTTGAGTCTGGCGCCTTTTTTTTTTTTTTTTTTTTTTTTTTTTTTTTCTCTTTAACATAATTTATTCAAGAATTATAAATCGAAATATCACAGTTACAAAATTATCACAATTTTACAAAAAAATCAAGTGAAATCTAAAGTCACCTTATTATTGTCAACCTTAATGTAGGTATTGAAGTTAAAACGGGTAATGAAAAATGCATAGCCATGCCTATATAAAATATACTGAAGATGATTCTTCAGAATTTGATTGAATAAAACACACAAGTCAATGTTCTTCTTAGAAGACATTGCATTTAGGCGCTGTTTAACTATAGCCCACCTTGCAGACGCAAATACTAAGACTAAAAAAGCTGAATGCTGGGCTTTACTAACTGGATATCCAAATATCATCCAATTTCTGAATTCTTCATCAGTGAACCCAACATCCAATAGTAAGGTGGTGATTAAATTTGAAATGAACAACATAAGGTCAGCAAGAGATGGACAAATACATAACATACGAATTAAAGTTTCACTGGCATTTGAGTCACATACATTACAACAAGGACTATTAATTACTTTCGATAAGAATTTTCTACTATTTGTCCAAACAATATTGTGGCAAATTCTATAATCAATATCAATCATTTCCGAACTTTTTATATTATAGAAAACAGATTTCCACATGAAATTGGGTTTTTAACAGATAGTCCAATGGCATCAAAGTATGAAAGAGACGATGGTTTAATAAATAAATTCAATCTTAGAACAGAGTGGCATTTCTTAGCAGAAAACTCTGAAATGGATAAAACATCATCATTGCTTAATGGCACTACCACCTCAAGAAAGTCCTTGAGCGGATAATGAGACATTCGAATAGTCCGGTACCAGCTGCTTGGAAGCGCCTCCAGAATTTCGGAATAAGCTTTCTTAATAGTGCTTTCATTTAGTTCAGGAAAATTTTCATTAACCATTTCAGTTATAGCGAGTGGCGGCGGAAAGCCTACATCAACGCCATATATAACATCATCAATTTTCACAATACCAGATTCGACAAAAAAATTAATAATTGATTGTGATAGATTAAGTATGATATGCGGATTATGAAACAAAGGCTGATGAACTATGAAGTGATAGTCATTAGAAAACATGCGATTACCACAATTAATGGATTCCCAAGCACATAACATTTCCTTATAAAAGGGAGGCAATACAGTCAAAGAAGCTTGTTTATACTCATACATAAAAAGCAATTCAAAGGAAAGTGATAAGTTGTCATATCTTTTTAAAAAGTAAGTCATAAAGCTCTTCCAGGAACTCTGAAATTCTGGATCCATATACTTGGATAGCCAACACAGCCTAAATGAATCTATACGACACTCTAAAGTAGGGATATTTAAACCCCCATCTAGTTTGTGTCCTAGTAATGTTGACTGTTTTATCAACGGTGGTTTATTCCACCAGAGAAAAGATGTCATGATAGACTTAATCGAATCACAAGCCTAAGCAGGGATACTTATGATCCTTAGTGAATACCATAGCAAAGACAAACATAATGTATTAAGAATAACACTTTTCCCTACGAGAGAAAGTCTTCGAGATGACCACATATTAACAATGTTCTTAAATTTTTTAATTTTCCCATTCCAGTTAAGAGCCTCACACATAGTTTTATTTGGGCCTAAGTGAATACCAAGAATTAACATACTGTCACTAAGAATCTTCAGTGGCATATCTAACATATTAGGAGTGCATGCAATAGTGCCTGCAACTAAAAGCTCAGATTTCTCAACATTAACTTTAGCACCAGAAAATTCACAATAGTGATTCAATGAATCAAAGGAACAATTCACAGACTTGAGATCAGAAAGCGTAAGGGTGACATCATCTGCATGCTGGTAAATAAGTGAAGTGTCTTCTGAGAAGGGGATGGGTATACCATGTATGTTAGAGTTCGACGCAATTAGATAGTAAAGAGGCTCAACGGTTAACACATATAAAAGGGCAGCGATTGGACACCCTTGGCGAACTGATCTCAAGACTGGGAATGATAAAGAAATATGCCCATTTACTTCTACGCAACTCTTAATGTCTGTATACAAAATTCTAATGTAATTGATAAATTTCGCACCGAAGCCCATAAATTTCAAAACATTAAACATATAAGTATGCGACACTCTATCAAATGCTTTCTGAGAATCTATTTTAAGTAAGTATAAAGGAAGCTGCTCAACATCAACATAGTCCAGCACATCTCTGATAGTGCTTACGTTAAAGGCTATGTCTCTGACTGGGATACAAGAAGACTGATATGGAGACACAATAGTATCAATTACAGATTTTAGGCGTAAGGCAAGGCAGCGGGATAAAATCTTGTAATCAACATTAAGTAAGCTGATTGGCCTGTAATTTTTCAGATCAGACCTGTCGCCTTTTTTTTTAAAAAAAACACTGAAATTACACCCCTTTTCATGCTTAAAGGGCAATTCATTATCCCCTACAATATTGGCAATCAATTTACAATAAATGTCACCCAACAGCGACCAAAAAGACAAGTAAAACTCAACAGTTAAGCCATCCGAACCAGGAGACTTATTCTTAGACATTCCTTTCAAGGAAGTCAAGAGCTCATCCTTAGAGAAATCAGTCTCACAAGAATCTCTATCCGTCTCAGAAAGGGTTTTCTGGATGAGGCACTTAAGAAAATCTTCATCACCTTTCACAGACTCATCACTCGAGTATAACTGTGAATAGAAAGATCGAGCGGCTCTAACAATTTCACCAGAGTCAGTCAAAAGACCACCATTTTCACCACATAATTCAGTAATAGTACTTGAACTTTGCTTGCGTTTTTCGAGATTTAAAAAATACTTTGTGCAGCGGTCGGATTCCAGGGCATCACACGCCTTTGAACGGAGTATGGCTCCTTCACATTCAAAAAGTTCAAACTCCGCCAATTCCACTTCCAGCTCCGAAAGAAGTTCCAAGTCAATAACAAGACCACGGGCTGACCTATCATACAAGTAGTTAAGCTTTTTTTGAACATACCAATACCTTTCTTTCGCTTTCTTTCTAATACGAGTTGAGTAAATAATTGATTGTTTCTTAACTTTATACTTGAGATTATCCCACCAGACTGATAATTCAGTTTCAAAGAGAGGACACGACAAAGCATCATTGACTGGTTTTTTTCCCCAAGTTTTTTGTAACCAGGATCCTTCAGTAAAGAATTATTCAAAACCCAGCTACCGGGTCCTCTATCCACACTATTCAAACTGATAGTAATTGTCACAAAACTAGGGTCACTTAAAGAAGTATGAAAATTGATGCATTTTGAAATAAATGTCCCAAATTAGAGCTAGCGAAAATAAAATCAATTCTTGATTGCTTAAGAATTCCCTCTACCCATTGACGCCTTGTAAAAGCCCGCTTTGTGGAGTTAAAGTACCGCCAAACATCCACTAGTTCACAACGATCCACAAAATTTGGTAGCTGACATAAACCCGAGCCGAAGCAAGACATAGATTTTGAACGATCCAAATGTGAATCTAAAACTTCATTGAAATCGCCGCAGATAATGTGAGAACACTCTTTGTCAAGACGACTTTCAACAAAGTCAAGAAACTCGGATTTCTCTGAAGACGCGTTAGGAGAATAACATGACACAATCACAAACTTCACCGAGTTCCTTTCAAATGTGCACTTCACGAACCGGCCACAATCATCAGAATCTGGATCAGACACATAGTTACTGTATTCTTTCGAAACCAATATTGCGCAACCCCGACGGCAACTTCTTCCATCGCAAGAATAATAAATTGTTCCATCCCAAAGATTTTTGAAGTTTTCAATTAAAATTTCATCCCAGAATGTTTCCTGTACACACAAAATGCCAACTGACAAAGAATTCACTAAAGCAAACAGGTTTTGCATTTTCTTGACCGTACGAAGACCAGCAGCGTTTATTGAAAAGACTAGCATGATTAGAAACAAAAAGGTGTGTCTATGGTACATTTTTATTTTTCTTTAATGCTCGCTGCATGCAAATTTTACTCAGATTTTCTTCATTAGGTTTTATATTAAAACGCTTGTACGGTGTGACAACGCTTCGGGTGGCACCATGCTTCTTTGTCGAGTGCAAAACAGAAAACACAGGTTTCCTAGGCGTCATGAGACTTAAGGTGCCAGCTTTCAAAGAAGCAGATACAGGTTTTGATAAAGCATTCATGGACTCATCAATAAAGTCTTCCAAAATCTCCATTGAAGTAGAATTACTAACAGCATTTTCAACAGCGTCAATAGAATCCTGCAATTCCCCAACTGAGTTGGCATTATCCTTCGGAGAAGCATTACCACTAATAAGAGGAACCTCTTCATCATCATCACAGATCTGAGCTACATCTTCAGCAAAATCATCAATTTTCGAAAGATTAGCAGCAGTTTTCGAAAAATCTTCAGTACCATTTGCAATACCCAAATTATCATCAACAGCCTCATTACTAACGTTACCATTACCAGCAGTGTCTTCTTCTATCTTATCTTCAACAACAGAACGGAATAAAACATCAGTCGCACCAAAAGGCCAGATGGATACGGGGATACAATTACATATATTAACTGCTTCACCACAGTCTTCACATGACAAAACAGGACAATGACGTTTGATATGACCAGATCTATTACATCGTCTACAAATTCGTCTTGGGCAATTGACATTTATGTGATCATGAGAAAGGCAATTGAAGCAAACCTTTTCCTGATGGTCATGTCTAACACTATAATAATCAACACCTGCCTCTGACTGGAACCCAACTGAATAAGGCAAGGACGATAAACCAGGGGGGAAACGAACCTTCATGTATCTAGTCCCATCAAACACACCTTCATGTTCATATCTGCGGCGCTTGATCGGTCCCAGAAGCTCGACATTCCAGTTCTTAAGCTTTTCTTCGATATCTTCATCAGTAATTAGGGCAGACAGATGCATGAAGGATACAACTTTTATCTTGGATGAAATGTGTCGGACAAAAACAGGCTCATCATTAACCATACACCCAGCGTCAACCAAGACCTTAGCACAGTCTTGATCAATCAAAGAAACTTCAAAAACACCATCACCTTTGGGAACACACGAAAGAATGGAATCATCACCACAAACTTCACGAACAGCGCTTATAATACTGGAAACTAATAAACCCTGCTTGTTTTTAATTGTCAATAACACAGTAGCATCTCTTGAAAAAATCGGCTTAAAAACTCGATGGGGGCGATCTGACTCAGTGTCCGATTTGGCGCTCGGTACAATGTTGACATCTGCCATTTTGGCAGATATCGGGACAAAAAATGTCCCAAAGTCAAAAAATTGATTCTTATACCACACAAACCTTACATATAACGCACTATAAATGTCTTATACATACGATTAAAGTAGTTGAAAATATGAATGTCCTTTAGGTTACCAGATTTTAGTGGATTTTGACACACGATCTGTAAACAGTTTATCACACCACGACTTTCACGCCTTAGACCACTCGGCCATCCTGACTTAACCCTACCAGCGGAATTACTCCAAGCGCTCATTATGGCGTGTTTATATTGTTAGGTATTGTTACTGTGCACCAGTTCTTTTGCTAATGCAAGGGGTGTATACTTATTTTCCTTCATTGGTTTTAGAAAAAAAAAGTGTCTGCCGCCAGAGTTCAGCACTCCTGCCGAAACCCGGGATCGAACCAAGGACCTTTAGATCTTCAGTCTAACGCTCTCCCAACTGAGCTATTTCGGCCGACGAAAGCCTTTTGTGAAATAAAACAAAATTTGAAATTGCCTGGATTAAGGATTAGGTTGGGCTGGAGTAATGATTAACCTTCAGGACAAGAGAGCACTCACTAATGTCGAGAAATAGAATAGGAGTGTTTCTAAAGAACAGATTATAAAAAATGCATTTCGACGAGGATGGGATTCGAACCCACTCGGGGAGACCAAAATGGATAAGCAGTCCATCGCCTTTTTTTTTTTTTTTTATCTTGATTTATTTATAAAAGCTATAAAATTACAATATATAAAATATTAAAAAAAAAAATCACAGTGAATGCTTTAAAAACTATCAAAATTGACTATGACAATATCATTTTTAACAGATAAATAAGTATTAAAACCAAACAATTGTAAAAATGACTGATGCTTGCTGTACTTCATTAGGTTATTATATATAATATTCAAGTGATTAGACAAGGATAATTTAAATAAGGATACTAAGTTAATCTTTTGTGAATTTTTCATACGCATTAACCTGCGTTTAACAACAGACAACCTATAACATGAAAATATTAAAATTTAAAATAAACTGCCACCATCTTTTTCACTGGGATAACCAAATAGTAACCATTCGGAAAATTGCATCTCTGTAAAACCCGTGTTTTGAAAAAACACTTCAATCATTCTTGAGATAAATTTTTTACAAATTTCTGAAGACTGACATAATAAGAAAATGTGTTCTAAATCTTCTACAGCTTTGCAAAAGGGACAAAAGGGATCATTAAGAATACCCAAACGATAAAGCTTATGATTTGTCCAAAAAACATTGTGGGCTATTCGAAAATCATTGTCAATTTGCTCCGAAATTTTGCTTCTATTAAAAACTGATAGCCAAACACCTGATCATTCCAGAATTTGACACTTACAGGATTTTGATGATACTTATTTCGGAAAATATTGTAAATAACCTTCGTTTTAAGCTCACATAAATTGATTGGAACATCATCAAAAGAAAAAGGCGACTCAATGACATGCTTAACGCGCCCACTTTCATTTATCAAAGTATCTAACCACTCTGGTGGCAAAGATCTCAGGATAAGCATGTACTGTGCTTTTACAGTAACAAAATTAGAATTGAGTACTAGGTCGTCGACCATTTCAAAAATTGCCCCAGTTGATAAAACTCCAGGATGAAAAGCATAACAAATATCAACTAACTTAATTATACCTGCTTCAATGAAATTTGAAAAAAATAAGGACTTAGCAGCCGAAGAAACAATGGAGGGATTATCAAAGATAGGTTGATTAAGTATATCACTATAGGTTTTAACTGGAATACTATTTCCGTCACAAAAATTACTCCAAGCACTCAACATGGAACTATAGAATGAAGGTAAAACATTCAAATATTGTTTGGAATACGTTATGTATAACAGTTCGAAGGTAAGTCTCATACTTCTATATTTCCTAAGGAAATGTGCCATCAGGAGTTTCCAAACCGTATCATCAGAGCATTTAAGGAACTTTGAGAGCCAATACAGTTTAAAAGATTCCGCTTTCAAATTAATATCTACAAGGTTCAAACCACCAACATCATAGTGTCCAATTAAGGATGAAAATTTAATTAAGGCAGGCTTTCTATTCCACAAGAATATTCTGATGATTCGATTAAGCTCTATGCAAACCCACGAAGGCAAGGTAACGACTCGTAGTGGATACCAAAGCATACTTAAACACAAATTGTTTATAACGGTTACTTTACCCTTTAACGTTAATTCCTTCTAGACCACATATTAAGAATATTACGAATCTTATCTATCTTCGGTATCCACGTAAGTTGATCACACATAGCCTTGTCAGGACCAAGATACACTCCTAGAATCTTAGTTGCACCCTTTACAACATTTACAGGCAAATCATTAGTATCCATATCATCATTAACAGCTGAACCAGCCAACAGAAGCTCAGACTTGCCTATGTTGATCTTAGCACCAGAAGCTGAACAATAAACAGCAAGAGTATCAAAAGATTCCTTGACAGATGACAGGTCAGATAATGACAATGTGGTATCATCTGCATGTTGGTATATGACAGATGGAAAAGATGTACCAGGTATAGACAACCCTCTGATGTTTGAATTTGACTTAATGAGAAGATTGAGCGGTTCTGCTGTTAGGACATATAAAAGGGCCGATATCGGACAACCCTGTCTCACAGAGCGATTAATATGAAAAGGAAGAGAGATGTGACCGTTAATTTTAATAGAGCTACGAATTCTATTGTATAATAATGAGATATTGAGAAATCCGAAAATTTTCAATAACTTAAGCATGTAGGAGTGCGACACTCTATCAAATGCTTTCTCGGCATCAAGTTTTAAAAGATAAAGAGGTAGATCTTCAGAAGAAGCATAATCGATAACATCTCTCATATTTAGCACATTATTCGCAATATCAAATCCAGGAATACAACAAGACTGTTCAGGAGATACGATCATAGACATCACATTCTTAGGGCGGAGTGCTAGACTCCTCGAAAATATCTTATAGTCTACATTTAGTAGACTTATTGGACGCCAGTTTTTTAAATCAGTTTTATCACCTCTATTTTTATAAAACAGTGAAATCACACCACGCTGCATTGATCTACTTAGCCTACCCTCGACTTGAACTGCATGCAATACCTTGATATAAATGGGACCCAGGATATCCCAAAAATGAAGAAAAAACTCAACAGTGAGTCCATCTGACCCAGGAGATTTACCTCTCTTCATACCTTTCAAAGATTTATGAAGTTCATCAAGAGTAAAATCAAGATCGCATGCATCAGCATCATGTTGGTGTAATTTCCTATGTACAAGATTAAATAAAATATTTTGATTTACAGCATTTGTAGGTTCAGAACTATACAATTCTGAATAAAAGCGAACGGCTTCTTGAATAATATCAGCAGTATCATTAACACAATGTCCAGATACAGATAACATTGCTTTCTTGTCTATACTTTTCTAAATTTAAAAAAATAAGAAGAACATTTATCAGATTCAAGAGCACTGTCTGATTTAGATCTCAAAACTGCACCTGAACACTTCCGAATCTCATATTCTTTCAATTTATTTTCAAAATCAACAATTGGAGAAAAATCATAATTGATATTAGTACTTGCTTTAGCATAATGGAAATTTAAAGCAGTCTGCAGTTGCCAAAATTCATCCCGTTCACGTTGACGTTTATTCTTTGCATAGCGAATACTGTACTGTTTCAATTTGAATTTTAAGTTGTCCCACCATTCCAAAATTTCAGTTTGATACAAAGAACACGAAAGTGATTTTGAAATTAAATCTTTGATAATATTACAAAATTGACCATCACGTAAATATAAATTATTAAAAATTCAAACTCCTGGTCCTCTCTCTTGTCGTTGAAAGTCCAAGATACAAGTAACATAGCTATGATCGCTAAGACTTGTGTGCGAAATAAAAGAATATGATACATGGAGCAAAAGAGAAATAGACATAAAAATATAATCAATTCGTGATTGTTTTAGGGAACCCAGAACTGTTTGTCTTCTACTGAATTCATTTCGTGAGGGATTCTTTTTCCGCCAAACATCAGCCAAATTATTTGATTCAGAAAAATCAGAAAGTAGGTTTGAATCTTTACCAAACGATTCCATGTTACGAGAACGATCCATAAAAGAACTCATGACATCATTGAAATCGCCACATACAATGTACTGATTATTTTTATCCAAGTGACTTGTCAAAGACTCAAAAAATTCACTGCGTTCCCTTGGTGAATTGGGCGCATAAATGCAAATAATGTTAAACTCACATGCTTCTACAGAGACTATACATTCAATGATCCTTCCAAAGCTATCATTATAGCAAAATTTAGTTTTACCAACAAAGCGCTTTGAAACAAGAATAGCGCAACCTTTATACCCACATAAACTGTTCGAAAAATAAATATCACCATCCCATAGGTGTCTATAACTTTGAACAAACTCATCTGACCAATGAGTTTCTTGGATGCACAAAAAGTCTAAATTTTTCAGCTTAAAATTGGCAATAACATTTTGAAATCTTGAAGGAGTTCGTAAACCATTAGCGTTCAATGTAGCAATCTTCACCATTGGGGATACTGTCAATAGTACATTTATGATAATGAAAAATATGAACATGGTTAAGATTTATTTTTTAGAAATTCAGTATCATTTAACAAGGCTTGCTTACTAACACGCGATTTCTTTTTCTTAGCAATTCTTTCCTGAGTACATTTTAACACTGCTGACTCCGTTGGGCCTTTCACTAAAGTTTTTCTCCTAAAAGGTCTTATTTTTGACTCATCGCATGCAGATTCAACTACAGACGCATCACAATCCATATCACTGCCAAACGAAGCCTCTTCTTCATATTCAGAAACATTTGCATTATGAAGATCACTAGAAGCCTTAGGATCATCCACAATTGTAACACTATTATTATCTATAGACACCTTTTCAATTTCTCCAGATTTAACACTTGGTACATTCAAATTATTAAGAGTTTTACTTTTCGAAGTAATATCCTTTTCAGCACTTTCAATATAAGAAACACTTCTATCATTAATATCATTCATATCAGATTTCTTCTCATTATCGGGTTTATCAGTAGAAATTGAACAATTTATATCAGATAAAACACCAATTTCAGAGATTTTTTCTGCAGCCTCCCGATACGTATTTTCTCCTTCAGATTGCACATCAGGGTCATTTTCTGCAAATAAATCTACTTTCACAGCATTATGATCACATTCCCAGTCATATTTCCTACATTTATGGCAAAAAACAGCTGTACAGGATTTCTTGCCATGACCTTGCTTTAGACATCTAAAACATTTAAAATCTGGACAGTTCGAGAGAATATGGTCTGGGCTGAGGCATTTGAAACAGACTTTTTCTTGCTCGTCATGCTTAATAAAGTAAGAAACACCATTAAAACTTGTAGCGTAAGGAAGACTAGTAACAGTTTTAGGGAACTCTACTTTAAGGAATCGAGTTCCATCAAATTTCTTCTTACCCTTAAAATCAAAGAAGCGCCTTGAAATAGATGACACAGTTTTAACACCCCACAATTTTAACTTCGCATAAATTTCATCGTCAGGTACATATACTGGCAGATTCATAAATGAAACAATCTTGACACGCGAGTCCACAAAATTACAAACTAAACCCTCTGAACCATTAATAATTCCATCAGCTACTAAAGTTTTAGCACTAACGTTATCCACCAATGTTACATCATATGAACCTCTACACGGAACACATGCTAACACACTGTCAACACCTAATTTATTTTCAATCAGTTCAACAATTTCAGACACTTTATATTTCACAAAGTCATCTACACTGATTTTAACTGTGTTGTCTTTCACCAGTAAATCAATATTAGGCAATATCGACATTTTAAAGGAAAAACACAATTTTCGGATTAACAGATATTCAAAAACCCGACAACGTCGGATTATAATGAAAGCTAGACACTTTCGGATTATAGTTTAAATCCGACACTCTCGGACTATTTTTAAAGTCAGACAGTTTCGGACAATGTTTACTTGCAAACACTTTCGGATTATATTTCAATAATTAAAGTTTCGGATTAACATTAAGAGTCAGACACTTTCGGATTATAGACTGTCCAAAAAAGGACAGCTGGGGCAAAATGCCCCCAAAATACAAAATTCGACCCGATCAATACAAAATATAAAAGTACAATATATCTGTAATACCTCAACTATAATCCAAACCTTGCAAAAGGCCAAAAAGTCACACCATTTATCAGGATTGTTAACGATTATTAGAGCTATCTGGAAACACAACAGCAACCATTATCGCACAAACCGGAAGTCCATAGTGTTGCATAGTTATCCTTAGGTCGATGGTTCAAATCCGTCTCGTCGGATAATAGTTTTTCTTTCCATTGATGCATGTAGAAAGAATTCACCCCGGCATAAAATATGGAGCACAGAGAATAGAAACGAGAAAAAAAAGTACACAGCCCCCAGGGAGGATCGAACTCCCGACCCCTGGTTTACAAGACCAGTGCTCTAGCCACTGAGCTATGGAGGCTTGAGAACAACAGCTGTCTCAGGGTTTTGTTCGGTCATTGCTTCATAAACAACATTCTCTTACCGACTTTTTGATTGGGATCGATAAAAAAAAAATGACTGTTTATGAATGGTAATAAATAATTCCTTACTATGAAAAAATATCTGCCCCGAGTGAGGATCGAACTCACGACCTTCAGATTGCTCTTCTAATAAGTGGATTATGAGACTGACGCGCTGCCTACTGCGCTATCGAGGCATGGATAAATCGGGTTAAAACATGGAAGTCATTCCTAATTTTTAGCAATTACTCCATACACTCCCCTTTAAGTGACCGAGACAATAGTTAGTTTGTGCGTTGTTTGAAGATCGGGCGGTACAAGATCAATAATGTTTAATATGCTATGCTTGCTTCATTAATACTTATCAAAACATGGATTAGGTTTTTATAACGTGTGAAACAAGGCTGTTTGTCGGCGTCGGTGGTGTAAAGGTTAGCTTGGTTACCTTCCAAGCAATCGATCCGGGTTCGATTCCCGGCCGACGCAAGAAAATTTTTGATCTTTGAATACGTGCACGATGTTCTTTTAGCCGCCTTCATTTTATTTTACGTCGAAAATTCAACAATATTATACCCAGCAAAATTAAAACCAGTGACATGATGCCACAATTTTTCAAACGTTTGAAATGATTTTGTCCCTGCATCTGAAACCCGACGTGACAAAAGGGATGCATCGCCAATTCACTCTGCTATTTCAATGAATCTCTCGCACAGGAAATGTGTCACGAATTTTGAAAAGTACATCCTTTACATGACTCAGCCTCAAGGGAGGTTCGAACTCCCGACCCCTGGTTTACGAGACCAGTGCTTTTTTTTTTTTTTTTTTTAATAAAATGTTTAATAACAAAAACATAAACATTAAAATTACATTACATTAATCAAGTTAAAATATCACAGTTTGTGTTAAAAAAATCCATCTGAAATTTTAATCAAGTTTTACTAAAATCTTATTGGAGTCAATAACAACATATGGATTGGCCATAAACATTAAGGTAAACTTGTGACTTAACCCTTTAGATTTCATGTTTTCATAGATGTGAATTATATGACTTTTTAACAATGATTTAAACAGTGAGATCAAATTAACTTTTGTACCTTCACGTTTGTACAAATTCCTACGTTTTATAATTGACAATCTAGCTATGGAGAAGATAAGTATAATAAAAAGATTGTTAACGTTCTTTGTGATAGGAAACCCAAATATCATCCAAAATTGAAACTGAGCCTCGGTATATCCAGTATCTTGCAAAAAATATTCAAGAGGATCAGCAATAAAGTTAAGGAAAGGTTGCACTGATTCACAACAAAATAACATGTGTTCAATGGTTTCATTTCGGTTGTGCTGACAGAATTGACAGAAAGGGTCATCCAGAATATTAATAACAAATAATCTGTGATTTGTCCATATTATATTATGAACAATTTTGTAATCGTTATCTATTTGGTCACAACTTTTGAATTTCATGAACACAGTAGACCACACTTCTGCCCACTCTATCTCATAACCCTTGCTTTCCCAGTTAGCCACACATGATGGTTCCTTAAAAATATTTTCCCTAAGAAGCTTGTACACAGTGCCTGATTTGAAAGAACACAAGCTATAATCATGATCATTGATGACTAATTTACATTCTATATCACTATTAGTAAAATCAAAGTGGCTCTTAATTAAATCAACCCATGTAATGGGTAATGATTGTAAAATCTTATCATATTGTGATTTTATACTATTAATATTAACATATTGATATGCATCGTCAAAACATTCAATAACAGCTTCAGAAGTTAAGAATCCAGGCTTAAAAAAGTAAGCAATATCATTTACCTTAACAATTCCAGCATCAACAAAATTTTCAAAGTATAGTGAGTTTAAGTCCCATGTAATGTGGGGGTTGTCAAAAAGGGGCTGATTTAATACATCATTATAAGTTGTAGGTATCAATTCCCCATAACTACGCAGGTCATCCCAAGCCTCAAGCATTGAATTATAAAACCCAGGCAAGTAGCTTAACGCCTTTTTAGAATAAGAAATGAACTAGAACTGTGAACAGCTCCGACCGTGGCAACTATGCGTTATCCCATGGATTTCGAACATTTTGAAACTTCTAACCTGCTAGCTTTCAATTCCGGTACTTTTCAGCCTCCAATTGTGGAGCAAGCGTAACAATATTGTTAGATCTATAGACAGCTGATGTCAAGGCCATTCTATATGGAAAATTTCAAGGTCATTGAAGGTGAAGGTCACAAGATTTAGAATTTCAAATTTTTAAAAAATTCAAACGGGCATAAATAATAAATGACGGACTAATTAAATTTTAAAGAAAATTTGCCATTCTCGGAAAAATGGCGCATGCGCAACTAGCAATTGGAATTTTTTTCTTCTCGGGGGATACAAATTATTTTGTATAGCTAATATATACTGTTTTTGCTTACATTCTTGAATTACACGGGATGTAGGGTCGCCTGAAATGAGATAAAAAACCGGAAGTCCCCACGCCCAAACCGGAAGTGATCAAAAAATTTTGATGATATATTTTTAATTGTGTTGCGTATTTATCTATATCCTGTAAATTTCAGATCGATCCGAACATTAGAGCCCGAAAGTGTAATATAACCGTCCAAAATTGCAAAATAGTCAGATTTCGGTGGGCTATAAAACCGGAAGTTAATATTTGTCATGCAATATCAGCACATCTATAGACAGCTGAGGTCAAGGACATTCTATATCTCAAATGTCAAGGTCATTGAAGGTCAAGGTCACGAGATATAGAGTTTTAAATTTTTGAAAAATTCGAACGGGCATAAAAAAAATTCAAATTCGAAAATCAAAATTCTGTTCCCAACATTTTTTAGATAAGGTATCAAGGATTCGATAGACACCAAAATCATAAAAATCAGTCAATAATTGGCGGACTTATTAAATTTTTAAGAAAATTTGCCATTTTTGAAAACTGCGCATGCGCAACATTCAATTTAATTTTTCTTCATCTCAGGGGATTAAAATCATTTAGTATAGCTAAAATATACTGTTTTTGTTTAGAATCTTGAATTACATGGGAAGCAGGGTCGCCCGACATGAGACGAAAAAACCGGAAGTCCCCACGCCCAAACCGGAAGTGATCAAAAAATTTTGATGATGTAGTTTTAATTGCGCTGCCTATCTATCTATATCCTGTAAATTTCAGACCGATGCGACTATTAGGGCCCGAGCTAGCTTGAAATCTTATTTGCATATTATGCAATTAGCCACTTTTGGGTAAGCGAAAATTTCATGTTAGATATTCATTTTTGATTCCAGCCCATATAATAACCATTGTTGAAAACAGAAATAGTCTATCTTTTTCCGTTTGGGCTAGCGAGCTTCCCAAAAAAAAAAAAAAAAAAAAAAAAAAAAAAAAAAAAAAAAACTAGAACTGTGAACAGCTCCGAGCGTGGCAACTATGCGTTATCCCATGGATTTCGAACATTTTGAAACTTCTAACCTGCTAGCTTTCAATTCCGGTACTTTTCAGCCTACAATTGTAAGCTTAAACTTTCCGCTATATAGGCAATTTTTTCTACTATAAGTTTCTACTATCAGTCCCTTATTAGATTTTTGTACATGTCTAAGATTTCGGTAGGATATTTACATAAATTGCAAACCAAAATTTAAGTAGGTAGTAAGATGACAATTTGTCATGAAATTTAAACTCTCTATATTCAAATTTAAACATTATTTTGTAATTTTGGTTGTAATTAACATAGAGAGAAAATTCAAACTATGTGATAATTTGCTAATTCCCAGCTTTATAAAGAGATATTTTTTGAATTTGTATGCAAAAATTTTACAAAAAATAAATGAATTTTATTAGGGTTATCAGATTATATCATTAGATTAATTTACTCTTTGGCCACCTGTGTGCGTTGAACCGTGACTAATGTGGTCAATAGTTCATCTGTGTTTTATAAGACTTCTATGTCTGCTATTTCACATGACTGTATTTGACATTTTTTTATAAAATCATTTCTATTTAAGATACGAACAAAATTCGAACTGATCAATGACAAGCGAATCTACTTCTTTAACTTGATGTATATTTTGAATTTGAATGGAAATATTTTGCCAAAAAAAAAAAAAAAACAATTCGGGTGTAAGAAATTACATAATCAGATTAATTTGTTTCCCAGCTCAGTGATTTGACAAGTAGGTGTGAAAATTTAAACCATCAGTTTTATTGACATGTTATATAACAGGCTTTAACACCCTGACTGATCAATTTGAAACAGATTTTATGAAATTAAAAACCCAAAATTGGTATTTATTTTGTTAATTTATCTAAAATTAATGCTTGAATTTTCATGGTAAAACGACCATGTCGCATATCATTTAAGAGACAATTTAATTTGGAGTCCAATGATGTATACCACATTGATGAGGTCAAGGCCATTCTATATGGAAAATTTCAAGGTCATTGAAGGTGAAGGTCACAAGATATAGAATTTCAAATTTTCAAAAAATTCAAACGGGCATAAAATAAATGTAAGTTCGAAAATCAAAATTCTGTTTCAAACATCCTTTAGATAAGGGAGCAAGGTTTTGATAGATACCAAAATCATACAAATCGGATAATAAATGACGGACTAATTAAATTTTAAAGAAAATTTGCCATTCTCGGAAAAATGGCGCATGCGCAACTAGCAATTAGAATGTTTTTCTTCTCGAGGGATGCAAATTATTTTGTATAGCTAATATATACTATTTTTGCTTACATTCTTGAATTACACGGGATGTAGGGTCGCCTGAAATGAGATAAAAAAAACGGAAGTCCCCACGCCCAAACCGGAAGTGATCAAAAAGTTTTGATGATATATTTTTAATTGTGTTGCGTATCTATCTATATCCTGTAAATTTCAGATCGATCCGAACATTAGAGCCCGTAAGTGTAACATAACCGTCCAAAATTGCAAAATAGTCAGATTTCGGTGGGCTATAAAACCGGAAGTTAATATTTGTCATGCAATATCAGCACATCTATAGACAGCTGAGGTCAAGGACATTCTACATCTCAAATGTCAAGGTCATTGAAGGTCAAGGTCACGAGATATAGAATTTTAAATTTTCGAAAAATTCGAACGGGCATAAAAAAAATTCAAATTCGAAAATCAAAATTCTGTTCCCAACATTTTTTAGATAAAGTATCAAGGTTTCGATAGACACCAAAATCATAAAAATCGGTTAATAATTGGCGGACTTATTAAATTTTTAAGAAAATTTGCCATTTTTGAAAACTGCGCATGCGCAACATTCAATTTAATTTTTCTTCATCTCAGGGGATTAAAATCATTTAGTATAGCTAAAATATACTGTTTTTGTTTAGAATCATGAATTACATGGGAAGCAGGGTCGCCCGACATGAGACGAAAAAACCGGAAGTCCCCACGCCCAAACCGGAAGTGATCAAAAAATTTTGATGATGTAGTTTTAATTGCGCTGCCTATCTATCTATATCCTGTAAATTTCAGACCGATGCGACTATTAGGGCCCGAGCTAGCTTGAAATCTTATTTGCATATTATGCAATTAGCCACTTTCGGGTTAGCGAAAATTTCATGTTAGATATTCATTTTTGATTCCAGCCCATATAAAAACCATTGGTGAAAACAGAAATAGTCTATCTTTTTCCGTTTGGGCTAGCGAGCTTCCCAAAAAAAAAAAAAAAAAAAAAAAAAAAAAAATAATCCGAACGAAAACAAAGCGTGACAAATTTCATTTGCCACGCAATAAAAGTTCAAAAGAACATCTGAATTGTTTATAAGATTTTAAAAAATATGTCATCAAAAATTTCCATTGAGCATCTTCAGAGCAGTGCAGATAACTTGAAAGCCATGCCAATCTAAATGATTTTTCCTTTTCCTTTATAGATACCAAATTTAGGCCTCCGTTTACATTAGTGCCCCATAAAGTACTAACTTTGATAAGAGGCACTTTACCGAACCAAATAAAATCTCTAATTGCTTTATTTATGCTCTTGAGTGCCCAAGATGGAATTTCTACAACCCGAAGCAAGTACCACAACATAGATAAACAGAGAGTATTAACAACAGTGATTTTACCCTTTAACCTCAGATCTCGCAGCTTCCACATATTTAGAACTTTTGAACATTTTGATTCCCAATTGAGCCTTTCACATTTCAATTTGTTTGGACCAATATGAACCCCTAACATTCTAATAGAGCCATGTACAATTTTTATTGGACAGTTATCAAACAACAAACCTTTTGATGAGCCAGCAAGTAATAGTTCAGACTTATCAGGGTTAATTTTAGCACCTGATGCGGAGCAATAAACATTAATTGTATCGATGGCTTCATTAACCGATTTCATGTTTGATAAAGTCAATGTTACATCATCAGCATGCTGAAAAAGCAATGACTTATGGTCACACCCAGGGATGGGGATACCAAGAATATTTGGATTTGATTTAATTATCAAATTTAGTGGCTCTGCTGTGAGCACATAAAGAAGAGCAGAGATTGGACACCCCTGGCGCACAGAACGACAAATATCAAAAGACTTCGAGATGAAACCGTTGATTTTAATACTGCTTCTGATACCAGAATACAAAATTTTCGAATTTGAAATGAAGGTTTCACCAAACCCAAATTTGGCCAAAAGGGAAAACATGTACTGATGTGACACTCTGTCAAATGCTTTCTCAGCATCCACACTTAATAAAAAACATGGAAGATTATCTTGTTCAACATACTGAATCAGATCTTTGACATTGAGGACATTTACAGAAATGTCCGGGCCAGGAATACAACATGTTTGATTTGGCGAAATCACAGATGTAAGGACAGTTTTTAAACGCAGTGCCAATGAACGAGCAAAGATCTTATAATCTACATTTAACAAACTTATTGGGCGCCAATTTTTTAGTTCACATTTGTCTCCCCTGTTTTTATAGAACAAAGAAATTACGCCCCTTTTCATAGACCTGCTAAGTTCTCCACATTTTTGAATTTCATTTATAACATGGAAATATAATGGACCTAATTCAGGCCAAAAATGAGCAAAAAATTCTACCGTTAGCCCGTCTATTCCCGGCGATTTTCGACGTTTCATGCCACTAAGAGAGGAGAATAATTCCTTTTGGGTCAACACAGCATCACAATGCCCAGCATCAGACTCACTTATCTGTTCAGTAATCAGATTAAAAATATCATCTTGATTATCTTCAGACACCGGCTCATAAGCATAAAGTTTAGAATAAAAATTAACAGTTTCTTGCAAAATGTCATCCGCAGAGGATACTAAAGTTCCAGAAGCAGATCGCAGTGTTCGAATCACATTTGCCTCTTGGTTTCGCTTTTCCAAATTGAGAAAATAATGTGAACACCTATCAGACTCTAACGAATCTAGAACCTTAGCTCTTAGGATGGCACCTTCACATTTTGAATTTTCATAACATTCAATCTGAGATTGTAAATTGAGGATAGGGGAATAGTCGTATTTGGTTGTCTTACTGGCCTTCAGCAAATGAAAATTTAAAGCAGTTTGTAGCTGCCAAAACTGATTTTTCTCCCGCTTTCTTTGTTGCTGTGCGTAGGATACACTCAAACTCTTAAGGCTGTACTTCAAGTTGTCCCACCATACAAGTGGTTCAGTTTCATACAAGGGGTAGGATACAGATGATTTTAGCAAATTTCTGATTTTAAAACAATATCCAGGATCTTTGAGATAAGTGTTATTAAACACCCAAACACCCGAACCCCTCTCATAGTTCTCAAAATTCAAAATAAGACTTACAAAACTATGATCACTAAAGCTGGTATGGGAGACAAAACAATGAAGAGAGTGTTTAATTATAGCTGAGGAGATAAATATATAGTCAATGCGTGATTGCTTTAATTGGCCTTGAATATGTTGTTTTCGTGTAAACACTGTTCTCTTTGGATTTTTCTTTTTCCATATGTCACACAAGAAGTGGTCATTTATAAAATTAGCGAAAGTGTTGTCACACTTGCCATAACATGACATATTTTCTGATCGATCTGTGAATGAATTTAAAACATCGTTAAAATCACCGCAGAGAACCACATTATCAGAAAGTAACAATCGATCAGTAACGGACCGAAAAAATTCATGGCGCGCTGCTTCATCATTTGGAGCATAAATACACAAGACAGTAAATATATAATCATTTAAATTGACTTTACATTCGAGAAGTCTACCATTGTGATCAGCATACACAAAATCACAGTTGTCAACAAAATGTTTTGCAACGAAAAAAGCACATCCCTTAAAACCACATTTACTGTTAGAATATATAATCTGACCATCCCATAAGTGCTTATATGACTCGATAAAACAATCATCCCAATGTGTTTCTTGTACACATACAAAATCTAAATTTTGAGAATGAAAATAAGAAGTAAGCTTTTGAAATTTTAAAACATTTTTCAACCCATTTATGTTGATGGTGGCTATCTTCACCATTGCCACTAGTATAATTAATAAAAAACCCACTAAAGAAAGTTTATTTGGTTTTTGATTTTTCAACATGACTAATGGCTTCTTTGACGGCTGCTGGTTTTAATTTTATTTTGCTACTTTTACGCTCCTGAATCACTTTCAAAAAGTCAGCGTCACTGGATCTCTGCTCTGATTTAACCTGTCGTTTCCCCTTACCTTTGCCGATTCGGGATGTTCCGGATAAATCTGAAGATTGTGAAGAAGGCGCAAGATTATCAGACATTTCCTGATCATCATCAAAACTAACAACATCACCAGTATTCTCAGGCATACTCTCCGGATTGTAATTTTCAATTTCACAAATATCAAGATTAATTTCAACATTTTGCTCAGCAACGGGATTAATTTCATTAACACTGGATTTAACAACTTCATTACCATTCAAATTATCATTACGGTCATCAAAAACATCAAAATTACTCACATTTACTTCGTTTATTATGTCAGAGTTTTCATCAACGGACTTTTTTTCTAAAATACCAGATTGACCGTAACCGTTAGCGTTACCGTTAGAATCAGCACGTGCGTTAGCTTCCGAATCAAAAATATCGTCTGCTCCAACCTGAACGCACTCACACTTCCAATCAAATAAATTACACCTTGGACATAGCACAGACACACAATTCCTTTTACCATGACCCGGCTTATCGCACTTAAAGCACCTGAAATCTGGACAATCCGATAATACGTGTCCTGCTTGAAGACATTTAAAACAAACCCGTTCCTGGTCATTATGACGAATAGAATATGACAAACCATCAAAATTCGTTGCATAGGGCAGACTTGAAACTTTATCTGGAAATTGGACTTTGACATATCTGGTACCATCATATTTTTTCTTGCCATTGTGATCAACAGTTTTTCTATTAAGGGGTCCAATAGCCTTAACTCCCCAGAGACGCAATTTATCAAAAATTTCTTTATCGGATACATACACAGGGATATGCATAAAAGAAACAACCTTAACACGGGAATTAACAAATTTGCAATGAAGTCCATCGTCTCCACTTATAAGTCCATCATTTGCAAGAGTTTCGGCAATATCACGATTTATTAGAGTTACATCGAAGGAATCAGTACATGGCACACAAGCTAGAACGGAGTCTTCTCCGAGTTTATTCTCAACTAGGTCAATTATTTCGCACGTGCGAAACTTGCGCGTGCCAGAGGTCAAGACTTTAACAGTGTTTTCCTTCACTAACAACAAAGTGTCGGCCATATTGTCAAATGTCAAAATATTTGGCCAGGGCCAAAGGCCCTCAAATACACAATATCTAGCACTTATGTAAGATATATACTACCTTCAATCAATACTACAAACATCAATTAACACTTTCACAGCAAAACTAAGCATTAATCGCCTTCAAAAACTCCGATTGATCTTGATTTTAACAGAACTTCTGAAAATACGTCAGCTCTCATCAAACCACAAAACGGAAGCCAAGACCAGTGCTCTAACCACTGAGCTATTGAGGCACCGTTCGCTGTAGAAAACTGCATCAATGGCGAAAATCATGTATGTGTCGAGGATAAAAATTCGGTAAAATGTGCGCCGCCCGGGAATCGAACCCGGGTCGCAAGAATAGGAATCTTGCATGATACCACTACACCAGCGGCGCAATCAGTCGAATTGAAAATAAATAACCCGTTCAAACAACTGGTATTTTAGATTGAAACTTTGCCGTTAAGTACAATTGGGAATAAATGTTCAATTGATAAACAGAAAGAAAATTATTTGTCAGAAGTGGGATTCGAACCCACGCCTACATTCGTAGACCAGAATGCTCAAATCACTGATTATCAGCGAAGGAATTATCAGCGAAGGAAAGTATCCTTGATTCTGGCGCCTTAGACCGCTCGGCCATCCTGACTTAACTCTACCAGCGGAATTACTCCAAGCGCTCATTATGGCGTGTTTATATTGTTAGGTATAGTTACTGTGCACCAGTTCTTTTGCTAATGCAAGGGGTGTATACTTATTTTCCTTCATTGGTTTTAGAAAAAAATAGTGTCTGCCGCTAGAGTTCAGCACTCCTGCCGAAACCCGGGATCGAACCAGGAACCTTTAGATCTTCAGTCTAACGCTCTCCCAACTGAGCTATTTCGGCCGACAAAAGCATTGTGTTCAGCGTTCGGATGATTTCAGCATCTCGTCTTTGTACATGTTAGGAAGCCATTATATTTTTTTATTTATCAGAAACTATTCTGGCGGCCGACGATAGCTCAGTTGGTAGAGCGGAGGACTGTAGTGTTGCATAGTTATCCTTAGGTCGATGGTTCAAATCCGTCTCGTCGGATAATAGTTTTTCTTTCCATTGATGCATGTAGAAAGAATTCACCCCGGCATAAAATATGGAGCACAGAGAATAGAAACGAGAAAAAAAAGTACACAGCCCCCAGGGAGGATCGAACTCCCGACCCTGGTTTACAAGACCAGTGCTCCAGCCACTGAGCTATGGAGGCTTGAGAACAACAGCTGTCTCAGGGTTTTGTTCGGTCATTGCTTCATAAACAACATTCTCTTACCGACTTTTTGATTGGGATCGATAAAAAAAAAAGACTGTTTATGAATGGTAATAAATAATTCCTTACTATGAAAAAATATCTGCCCCGAGTAAGGATCGAACTCACGACCTTCAGATTGCTCTTCTGAGTGGATTATGAGACTGACGCGCTGCCTACTGCGCTATCGAGGCATGGATAAATCGGGTTAAAACATGGAAGTCATTCCTAATTTTTAGCAATTACTCCATACACTCCCCTTTAAGTGACCGAGACAATAGTTAGTTTGTGCGTTGTTTGAAGATCGGGCGGTACAAGATCAATAATGTTTAATATGCTATGCTTGCTTCATTAATACTTATCAAAACATGAATTAGGTTTTTATAACACGTGAAACAAGGCTGTTTGTCGGCGTCGGTGGTGTAAAGGTTAGCATGGTTGCCTTCCAAGCAATCGATCCGGGTTCGATTCCCGGCCGACGCAAGAAAATTTTTGATCTTTGAATATGTGCACGATGTTCTTTTAGCCACCTTCATTTTATTTTACGTCGAAAATTCAACAATATTATACCCAGCAAAATTAAAACCCGTGACATGATGCCACTATTTTTAAAACGTTTGAAATGATTTTGCCCCTGCATCTGAAACCCGACGTGACAAAAGGGATGCATCGCCAATTCACTCTGCTATTTCAATGAATCTCTCGCACAGGAAATGTGTCACGAATTTTGAAAAGTACATCCTTTACATGACTCAGCCTCAAGGGAGGTTCGAACTCCCGACCCCTGGTTTACGAGACCAGTGCTCTACCCACTGAGCTATTGAGGCACCGTTCGCTGTAGAAAACTGCATCTGTGGCGAAAATCCTGTATGTGTCGATCATATTCGAGGATAAAAATTCGCTAAAATGTGCGCCGCCCGGGAATCGAACCCGGGTCGCAAGAATGGGAATCTTGCATGATACCACTACACCAGCGGCGCAATCAGTCGAATTGAAAATAAATAACCCGTTCAAACAACTGGTATTTTAGATTGAAACTTTGCCGTTTAGTACAATTGGGAATAAATGTTCAATTGAAAAACAGAAAGAAAATTATTTGTCAGAAGTGGGATTCGAACATTCGTAGACCAGAATGCTCAAATCACTGATTATCAGCGAAGGAAAGTATCCTTGAGTCTGTCGCCTTAGACCGCTCGGCCAATCTTACTTAACCCTACCAGCGGAATTACTCCAAGCGCTCATTATGGCGTGTTTATATTGTTAGGTAAAGTTACTGTGCACCAGTTCTTTTGCTAATGCAAGGGGTGTATACTTATTTTCCTTCATTGGTTTTAGGAAAAAAAAAGTGTCTGCCGCCAGAGTTCAGAACTCCTGCCGAAACCCGGGATCGAACCAGGGACCTTTAGATCTTCAGTCTAACGCTCTCCCAACTGAGCTATTTCGGCCGACGAAAGCCTTTTGTGAAATAAGGTTGGGCATCGGAGAACGAAATTGCCTGGATTAAGGATTAGGTTGGGCTGGAGTAATGATTAACCCACAGGACAAGAGAGCACTCACTAATGTCGAGAAATAGAGTAGGAGTGTTTCTAAAGAACAGATTATAAAAAATGCATTTCGACGAGGATGGGATTCGAACCCACGCGGGGAGACCCCAATGGATTAGCAGTCCATCGCCTTTTTATTTTTTTTTTTTTTTTTTTTTTTTTTTTTTTTATTAACACATCTAATAACATTCAATACATAAAAGAATTAAAATCAATATAAAACTACAATAGTTTTTGTAAAGACAGAATCATTAAAATCCAAGTGAAACTGAGGAATAATCATTAGAGTAATTTATAAAAATATTAAAATTCATAAGCTGTATAAATTTGACATAACCGACCTTAAATAAAATGCAATTCAACTGCTGAGTAAGAATTTTTAAAAACAGTTTATACAAGTCAATTTCCCTTCCACATGAATTGAAATAGTTTCTTCTTTTAACAATAGCTAGTCTGACAGACGAAAATAAAATAATTAGAAATATATTATGTTGTGATTTCGATACCGGATAACCAAATAAAACCCAGGTCCTAAAATCCTTCTTTTGAAACCCCACATTTAATAACAAGGTAGTGAGAATATCACAAATTTTTCCTTTAAATGCTATGATTGAATCACATTCAAGTAAAAGGTGTTCAAGTGATTCACTAACATCGAAGGAACACATAGAGCAATAAGGGTTTGTACGCATTTTTGTTAGATATTTTCTGGCATTTGTCCAAATGATATTATGAACTATCCTGAAATCATTATCAATCATCTCAGAGCTCTTATAATTAAAAAAGACACTTTTCCAGACTTTATTGCTTTCTATTTCAAGACCTCTTCTCGACCAATAAGTATAACAAGAAGGTGCATTAAAAATAGTAGCTCGTAATAGGGAATATGATTTCTTTGCCGAACAGGTCCTAATGCTAGTGAGAGCATCCATGTTCTCGATATGAAAATCGTCAAAGGGGGTGATCCTCTTGCTTGTCGATTGGATCAAGTCTTGCCATGTCTTTGGCAAAGATTCACAGATTTCTGCAAAGGACAATATGACCTTAGTTGTGTCAACATCAGGGCACTCATCTTGGACCATTTCACATATAGCATCTGACCTTAAAAAACCCGGTATTACACAATAAATGATATCACAAATCTTGACCAATCCCGACTTAATATAAATAGTTTTAAGTTCTGCAGTCCGTTTACACAGACATATATGAGGGTTATCAAATAATGGCTGATTAACAACAAACATATACTCATTAGAGAAAGTACGTTCAGATTGATTAACTGTTTCCCACGCAATAAGTATTTCCCGGTGAAACTTTGGTAATTTTTTAAGTTCACACTTATTATATTTTATGAACAACAGTTCTGAAGTTAGATTCATATTTTGATAGTTTTTTAAGAAATACGACATAAAATCTTTCCATGCACATTCAATCTCGTCATTGAGATATTTTGAAAGCCAGTTTAATCTAAAAGAATCTCGGCGAGTTTCAATGAACGGAATATTAAGACCTCCTGCATACCTTTCTCCTATTACAGTCGTTTTCTTAATTAAATTGGGACGACCTTTACCCCACAAAAAAGAGGTGATAATTCTGTTAATATCTAAATATGCCCACTCAGGAATACTTATGATTCTTAATGGATACCACAGTAAAGACAGACACAGTGTACGTAAAACTACCGATTTCCCTATGAGAGAAAGATCTCGCAAGGCCCATTGCCCAACAACTCGTTTCATCTTAGAAATTTTCCTTTCCCAATTTTGTCGTTCACATAATAAATGATTTGGACCAAGAAAAATACCTAGTATCAGTACAGAATCAGACACAACCCTAAGTGGCATATTTAAATCATCAACCTTACAATGAGCCGAGCCAGCCAAAAGAAGTTCTGACTTCTCAACATTAACTTTGGCTCCTGATAAAGTACAATATTGTTCTAAAGATAAAAACGCTTCATTAACGGAGTTTAAATCAGACAGCGTCAAGGTCATGTCATCAGCATGTTGATATATGAGAGATGATTTACAAGTCAAAGGAATTGGAATGCCATGAATATTGGAATTAGATTTAATTATTGCATTTAAGGGCTCAACAGACAATACGTACAATAAAGCTGCAATCGGACATCCTTGCCTCACAGAACGCAAAACTGGAAAAGAAAGTGAGATATGACCATTGACCTTGACGCAGCTCTTAATATCAGTGTATAAGATCTTAACATACTTCAAAAAATTTGGACCAAAGCCCATGCTCTCCATCACATTAAAAAGGTAGTCATGAGAAACCATGTCAAAAGCTTTCTGAGAGTCGATTTTTAGTAGATACAGCGGTAATTGTTCAATATCAGCAAAGTCTAAAACATCTCGAATAGCACATACATTAAAGGCGATATCACGACCCGGGATGCACGAAGTCTGTTCATTGGAAACTATAGATGACACGACGGACTTCAATCTTAAGGCTAATGAACGTGACCAAATTTTATAATCCACATTCAGGAGACTGATTGGTCTATAGTTCTTTAGGTTATTCCGATCACCTTTATTTTTGAAGAAAATTGATATCATTCCTCGCTTCATAGTTGATGATAAAGACTCTGTCTCAATTATAGCACTCACCACTTTACAAAATATATCACCTAATTGTTCCCAGAAGGTCAAATAAAATTCCACCGTAAGTCCATCTGGCCCAGGGGATTTATTCCTGGACATGCCTCCGAGAGCCCGCAAGAGTTCATCCTTAGAAAAAGAACCTTCACAAAAGTCAATATCAGATTTAACCAGCTGTGAGGTACAGAATGGTTCAATTGCAGATTTATCAGCAGGAACATTTTTGTCCTTGGCATAAAGATTTGCATAAAAACACTTTGCAACATCTAAAATCCCGAAGCTGTCACTAACCGTTCGATTATTAGGATCGAGAATCTCTTTAATAAATTGGGATTCCTGCTTTTGCTTCTCCAAACGAAGAAAATACGAAGTACATCTGTCCGAATCTAAGGAATCACGTACACGAGATCTAATTATGGCACCGTCACATATATTTGACTCATATTCAGCCAGCTCTGACTCAAGATCAGCAAGTAGGACTCTATCATAATTCAGATTCCTTCCAGCACGATTGTAAATCACCCCAAGGCGCCTTTGAAGGACCCAATAGTAATCGTTTTGTTTATTGCGTTTAGCTGATGCGTAGGTAATCGTCTCCTTCTTTAAACGATATTTGAGATTATCCCACCATAGAAGAATGTCGGTACCGAAGAGAGAACACTGAAGAGCGTCGCTAATTAGCCTCCTTATCCTCTCCTTGTAGTCAGGATAAGATAACAGCGAATTGTTTAAGGCCCAAACGCCCGGGCCACGATCAATCGATTTAAAGTTAAGGTATATAGAAACAAAGCAATGATCGCTTAGAGTTGTGCAGAATAAAGACGAATTACTCAAGTATTTCTCAAGATCATTCGAGACAAGAATATAATCAATTCTAGACTGCTTCAGAACACCATTAACAACTTGGCGTCTAGTGAAGCCATGATTATCCTTGTGAAAATAGCGCCAGCAATCAGTTAGGTTTGATGCTTCCAAAAAAAGTGCAAAATCACGACATTTAATACCATGAGAGGCCATTGACGTTGATCTATCTATTCGTGAGTCGACCACATCATTAAAGTCACCGCATAACATAACCGTTTCTAAATTTGATATTTTATCGTGTAATGCACGCATAAAAGCACTACGCTCGATCGGATCATTAGGCCCATAGCAGCACAGTAAATTGAAATTAACATCATTAGATTGAAAATAGCAATGTATAAACCTCCCGTGATGATCAGCTTCAACTTTAGAAACACATTTTTCAAACCCTTTGGAAACTAGAACTGCACATCCCCGACGCTTTGTAGTCCCATCACAAGAGTAAAATATTGGCCCATCCCACAAATGTTTATAACTATCAACAAAATGAGTATCCCAAAAGGTTTCTTGTAAACATAAAATCCCAATCGATTTGGATTTTGCAAAAGCAATCAATTTCTCAAATTTTTGTAATGACCGAAGTCCACCAGCATTTAGAGTTTGTATTAGCATTAAGATTAGAAAAAGAACATGAACACAATCTTTAATTAACATTTTTAGATTTTTTCCGTTTAGTATCTTTCAGTACTTTGCCAACCTTAGGACGCTTCTCTAATGTATTCATTTTCTTCTTAATAGCAGTCAAAGACACACTTGAAGATCTTGCGATTAAATTAGAATCACTATAATTAGACAAGCTGAAAACTTGGCTGTTGTTACATAAATCCGCCCCGGGTTTGTTATCATCAATAGTATCAAGACCAGTTTTATCCTTCTGGCGAGTCATAACCATTTCACTATAATCGTACTCAATCTCATCCACATCATCAATATCATCAATATCATCAACATCATCAACATCATCAACATCATCACCATCTTTACCATCGTTACCATCATCATCACCTATCATCCTGACAAGTCCATCACTAATCTCAGACAATCCATCAACAACGTCGAGACCTTCGGCCTCAGGGGTAGTAATTGTAACATCAAAGCTAGATTCAAATTCCTCATTTTGACTTGAGAGATTACACCTAGTTTCATTCGGCACATCAGTTTCTCCTAAAGACCAAACTGCAACAGGAGGACATACGCATTCTGGGAAAATTTTGTTACAATTATTACAACTAAGTACAGGACAATTGCGCTGAATATGACCATTCTTTTGGCACCGGCGGCAAACTCTTTCTGGGCACTTTGCATTAATATGACCAGGTGACAGGCAATAATAACACACCTTCTCCTGATGATCATGCCGAACATTGTAATAGTCCACACCCGATTCTGTCTGAAACCCAACTGAATATGGAAGAGAAGACACATCTGAAGGAAATTTGACGCGCATGAATCGCGTTCCATCAAAAACCCCATCTTTCTCATATCTTCTTCTCTTAATTGGACCAATTAATTCAACTCGCCACAATTTCAATTTAGCCTCTATTTCTTCGTCGGATATAAGCCCAGACAAATGCATTAGTGATACGACTTTAATTTTTGAAGATATATGCTGAACAGAAACAGGTTCGTTCGCTATGAAGAAATCCTCATTTACCAACTTTTTAGCAGATTCAATATCTGTAAGCGAAACTTCATAGGTGGCTTCATTTTTGGGAATGCACGACAAGATCGCGTCATCCCCGCACACCTCACGCACAGCTTCAATTACATGAGAGGCGGGGGTTTCAATACGATTCTTAACCGAAATTAGCACAGTTGACTCTTTCAAGAATATCGGATTCAGGAATTTTTTGGAGTTAATTTCCGACCGAAAATTGGCAATAGGTTTCGATTGTTTTTCAGCCATATTCAGGTCGTGAGACAAAAATGTCTCAAAGTCAACGAAAAAAACACTTTTTTGTAAAAGGTTTACATAATTATAATAATAAATCACATACCGAATAAATTAACTAAAAGTTCAAACAGATATTTCAACAGATCTATCAAAAAACAACAGATTTGACAAGCTAGCTGAAAACGTGAAATGTAAACAAACACATTCGGAACTCACCAAAAATGGTTCGGCTGGGGGTCGAACCCAGGACCTCTCGCGTGTGAGGCGAGCGTGATAACCACTACACTACCGAACCGTCGACAAGTGAAGAAAACAGTCTATATTTATTTTGCACGATAGTTCCCTTAAGTTAGATTGTCTTGTCCAGACACTTCCAGGCTGGGATAATTGATCTTAGCCCTAACCCAAGCCGTAGCTGTGACGCCGGTCAGACTTTTGCTTTTCAAAGCAGCCAAGGCAAGTCCTCGGTAGTATAGTGGTCAGTATCCCCGCCTGTCACGCGGGAGACCGGGGTTCAATTCCCCGCCGGGGAGGGTGCTTTTTTTTTGACTTAGGCGTTCATTGCCATCAATGAAAGTTGGAAAAGACCAATGAATACAGACACACCACTCAAATCAACAATGTGAGATACGGTGAACAGAAGGTAAAGTAAATGGTAGAGGGGGGGGGGTAGCCATATGCAGTCAAGATACAAGCAAGCGACGGACAATTCGAGCTCTCGTGTTGTTCCATATGATCTCGGAAGCGGAAAATAGAGAAAAATGTCGGGCCGGCCGCTTGCGTATTTGAGGCACCGGGGGGAATTGAACCCTCGACCTTCTGTTTACTAGACAGACGCTCTAACCCCTGAGCTACGGCGCCTTGATGAATGCTGCGTGAACGCTCGTCCGAAACAACGTTGTTCTTTACAGGACTAAAAGTTCGTTTCGGAACCGTCATTGCATTTATCAAAGTTTTTCATCCACCTCCGACGGGACTCGAACCCGCAATCCCCGGCTATCTCTCACTGCTTTTTAGCTTAGGAGGCCGATGCCTTATCCATTGGGCCACGGAGGCTGTAATTACCAGCATTTCCAGTCATATTGCTTTCGTAGACAAGGCCTGTAAAGTGCATACCCAAAGGAAAAGGATTTACACTGCTCTCTTGACATGTCCTCGGTAGTATAGTGGTCAGTATCCCCGCCTGTCACGCGGGAGACCGGGGTTCAAATCCCCGCCGGGGAGGATAATTTTTTTTTTCTTCCTTTCCCTTTCTGTCCTTTTTTGCTGTGCAATTCGTTTCAAATGTATGGTATTCTTCCCCCTTTGTTGCACAGGTGACGACAGCGAACAGAGAATATAACACGTTTTATTGCATCGTACAAGGTTCTTGATTTCCCTTCTCGCAAGACACTGCCCAATCAGGTACGGCGGTGTCAGCGGGGCCGGTAAATGAGGCTGCCACTACCAGTGCGGCTTTGTAATGGTAGATCGAAGTGCCGTGCCAAGTTTGAGAGGAAAGCGATGCGGGTTTGGAGAGAAAAAGGGGAAGAAAAAAATCATGTTCCGATACCGGGAGTCGAACCCGGGCCGCCTGGGTGAAAGCCAGGAATCCTAACCGCTAGACCATATCGGAGCGCTGAGTAACGATCAATTGGTCACAGCCAGAAGCCTACCTGCCTTTCCGCGGTGCGAAATTCATGTTTTTTCACCGAATCTGAACATGAAAAAGTAAAAAGTGAAAAAGATATCTGTGCATCGACCGGGAATCGAACCCGGGTCACCCGCGTGGCAGGCGAGTATTCTACCACTAGACCACCGATGCGGACACCTTCGTAGGCTTTGGAACTAAAGAGAATCACGCGTTGATGTACAGATCTTGCAATTCGAGAAATTACCCAGATATGGATATTATTCCGTGTCTTGGGAGATATGAAATAACAAGCGAAAAAAAAAATTCCTAGGTTCTGGCGAGGCTCGAACTCGCGACCTTCTGCGTGTAAAGCAGACGTGATAACCGCTACACTACAGAACCTTGACAACAAAGATACAGCGATCTAAAGCCCGAATCGGACCCATTAGAAAGGAAAAAAGAAATTGTGGCAGACAAAAATGGTTCGGCTGGGGGTCGAACCCAGGACCTCTCGCGTGTGAGGCGAGCGTGATAACCACTACACTACCGAACCGTCGACAAGTGAAGAAAACAGTCTATATTTATTTTGCACGATAGTTCCCTTAAGTTAGATTGTCTTGTCCAGACACTTCCAGGCTGGGATAATTGATCTTAGCCCTAACCCTAGCCGTAGCTGTGACGCCGGTCAGACTTTTGCTTTTCAAAGCAGCCAAGGCAAGTCCTCGGTAGTATAGTGGTCAGTATCCCCGCCTGTCAGTCTGGTTTCAGTTTTCACAGCGATAGGACGTATATACCTTACGCTCTGAGATTCAACCAAGCGAAACGTTTCAATAGTACTCACCTGAGTTTGTATTTAGTATCGTGTACATAGAAACTTTATATATAGTGTAAATTTGTATATAAACTCCTCGTTTTAGGGGCCTTTTGGCCCCAACTACTGTGATATATTAACTGTGATACATTTTCTGTGATATTTTACCTATAAACTGTGATAAATTCTCCACCCCGCATAGGATAGCGGAGGTGCCTTATTGGATTTAAAATGGCGACATCGGGACGATGCTACGCCAAAGAAAACACGGTAAGGGTAACGAATGTTGACATTAAAAATGTATTTATGATAGATTTTATTGAATCCGTTGAGGAATGTATTGGAGAAGGATCTTGTTATGCCTGTGTACCCCGGCCACCTGCTAGTATTGAAATTACAGTTGATAATGTCGAAAATGCCATGAAATTGTGTGAAGAGGGTCTGATCGTAAATAGTGTTAATTATTCAGTCGAACTATGCTTCTCTAAAAATATTGTTGTCTCTATTTTCAATCTCCCTAGCCATATTAATGACGACGTAATTACCAACAAATTAGAACATTATAATATTGAAATTGTGGACAATGTTGTAAGACATTATTATAAACAGAGACCTGATGTAGCAGACGGCACACGACATGTTAGATGCAAATTCCCCCCCAACTTCCATTCTTTACCGTGGGCCATGCAATTCGAAACCCCTGATGGCCCACAGACATTCAAAGTTGTCCACAACAACCAAAGTAAAGTATGTTTCAAGTGCCTCTCCCCCGATCATGAAAAAAAGGAATGTCCTAAAATTCAATGCCGTAAGTGTAAGGTGTATGGCCACATGGCACTCAAATGTGAAACAAGTAAATGTGACAAATGTGATAGATATATAACATTTTGCAGATGTGAGGAGGACCGCGGACGTGAGGATATTGAGAAGTGTGAAAATTGCGATAAATTCATGACCCAGTGCATATGTGACGAGTTTTTCGATACAAACGAGGGAAACGATAACAACAATGAGATGACCACTAATAAGCAAAACAAACGTGATTTGAGCTTATCAACAGACGATGATCAAAGCGATAAGAAACTAAGAAAAGACGTACACGATGAACGCGTCTCACCCTCTGAATCTACTCGTATCGACCCCCCATCTTTCATGAACGAATTTTCCGTTATCGAAACACCAGAAGAACAATCCCAGGCCCCTGAACCCATTAACCCGCCAAATGATTCCGAGAGTGACACAGAAACCCCTAACGAAAATCTTAATGTTAAATTGACAGTAACAAGAGGTAAAGATGGCAAAGTCAAGCGCACCATAGTTCCGTCAAAAAAATCGTCCCCAAAAAAACTAAGTACATTTAACTCGAGAAAAGATTTACCAAGTGTTTCAACCCCCCTACCCAAAATCAACAACACTAAGAAGTAGTTTTATTTGTGTGCAATAATATTTTATCCTCCATGTGTGTTTTAACTTTTATTCTATATTTTTTACTTTTAACTATGCCAAAAATAACGACACTAAACGTAAATGGCTTGCGAGACAGTAAGAAACTAGAAAATGTGTTAAGCCAAATACGTGATAACAATTCAGATATTATTGCACTGCAAGAAACTTTTTGGGACGATGATTTTAAAAAATCTGTGGAAAAACTATGGGATGGTCCAATTTTTACTAGTAATTTTATTAACAATCGGCGGGGTGTCGCCATTTTATGCAAAAACAATTTAAGGGATTCTATTTTAGACAATTTCACGCCTGGGTGAAAGCCAGGAATCCTAACCGCTAGACCATATCTCTCACTGCTTTTTAGCTTAGGAGGCCGATGCCTTATCCATTGGGCCACGGAGGCTGTAATTACCAGCATTTCCAGTCATATTGCTTTCGTAGACAAGGCCTGTAAAGTGCATACCCAAAGGAAAAGGATTTACACTGCTCTCTTGACATGTCCTCGGTAGTATAGTGGTCAGTATCCCCGCCTGTCACGCGGGAGACCGGGGTTCAATTCCCCGCCGGGGAGGATAATTTTTTTTTTTTTCCTTTCCCTTTCTGTCCTTTTTTGCTGTGCAATTCGTTTCAAATGTATGGTATTCTTCCCCCTTTGTTGCACAGGTGACGACAGCGAACAGAGAATATAACACGTTTTATTGCATCGTACAAGGTTCTTGATTTCCCTTCTCGCAAGACACTGCCCAATCAGGTACGGCGGTGTCAGCGGG